>CAXDID010000239.1:0-43554 GCA_963988835.1 Hexamita inflata | reverse complement strand
ACGCTGGCGATCAGCCGGGTCAACATCGTCTCCAAAGACGGAAGCCAAATCACGGTCAACGCCACTTTCAAGCTCAGCATTATGGCCCAAAACACCACCAGCGTCGTTATATCCGACCTGCTGCTGAACCTGAGTTTCAGCACCGCCACCCAGGGCAACATCTCTTTGATCGAGAGCGCGACGGGCGTCTTCAACGTCACCGGCTTCCAGGTCCTCGGCGCCTACCAAAGCCAGGGCTGCGTCGCACTCGGAGCAAACACCGCCAACACAAGCGCGGTCATCATGAACAACATAAGCTTCGCCCCGTCTGCCTTCAACGTCGGAAACCAGTCTTCATACTTGTTCAGTTATTCTAACTCATCAATAATAAATTTGAATGCATTCAGCATATTCTCAGGAAGTGCACAAGTTTCTTAATTGACAAATATATCCTCAAATAGTTCAAATTCATATCAATTTGGTGGGCTAATTACTGAACTTAACAGCAGTTATTTTTTGGTAACAAATCTAAATTAATTATTCAATGTTTCAATTCAAACAAAGTTTTCTTAGTTTGGAGTTCTCATAGGGCGATCTACTCTGATCGGAAACTACATAGAATTAAAAGCTCTCTGTATAAACTATAATTTATAAACTACCACAACCACCATGAACAACACCATGAATTATTTTGGTATTATAGGATATTTCGAAGGAGCTCTACATGTTTTGAACTCTAATATTCAATTAACATTGATTAACAACTCCTTGTACAATAATTTAGGTACAGTAGGAATCGTATCCTCTTCTTTGTGCAAAAATTTATATTTCAATAGTCTAAAAGTAAACGTGAACATAAATCAAAACACTGAAGTTACGTAGGCGCTTTATCGGTTTTAACCAGTATCCCAACTGTACCATCCTAAACAGTTCAGTTTAAAATACAAATATGAACGCGAGTAGCTATTCTGGCGGATTCATGGATACTCTTTAAACTCTAACGTTTTCATTTCACACTGCTCTATATTCAATAGCAGCATTATGGCGGTAAGTTCGTACTCCGGAGGATTCATTGGATATGCGCACTTGAATATCACTATTTAGAACAGCTCTGTCTAAAACTCAAACTTCAGCAAGAAAAGTTATCAAGCTGGCTTTGTGGGCTGTTTAAAAGCAGGTTCAATTTTATTAATATCCATAGGACAGGTTTTCAACTCGAATATTCGCGGGACTGACTTTTCTGGGGCATTTGTTGGATGTACAGACTCAGGTTCATATGTTACCATTTCAGATGGACTGATATTCAACAACTCTATAATAGCAACAACACAAATAGCGGGTGGGTTTATAGGAGCGACATATAATACCTATAACGTAAGAATCGTTATATCCAAACTTATATAAACCACTATCACGACGCCTCTGTATTACAGTATGACGATTGGATATGTAACAGCTAGCACTGTAATAATAACAACGTCTGTTTCTGAAGGTGATAATTTCATAAACGGGGTGAAACAACAAAACTGCCTCAATTATGTGTGCTGAATGATACATTTTAATACAATGTTTTTAGTACATCAACAACACTTCTTCAAACTTTGAACAATCATCCGATTTCGTTTTAGTTATCTACTATTTAAAATACTACATTGATCATTTACTGCCTCTCTAATTGATTCTGACTGCTTATATACAAAAATATTGATAGAGCGTCCAGCACAAATACTCATATCACCTATTTTTGCCAAACTCGTTTAATATAAGATTAGCATACTCAGGTTACGTAGTTGTCTCCCGGCAGTAAATCAAGCCTGTGGTTGTGTGAGACGGAAAGCGGCCAAAACGAAACATAAAGCTGTGGACTTGAGGCACTCAGCTTTCCGCAGCGGCGCCGTAGCGTGTGTACGAGATCCGCGTGTTGGCGAGCGCTGGAGCAGGCCGCGAAAAAGAAAACGTTCGGCACAACCGGTTCCCGCGTAGTCTCCCAGCGCGGTACTCGAGGTTGCCTGACCAGACTTCACTTCGCAATTTGGAATAAGATGCGGTGTTCAACTGGTAGTATGACCGAACCAACAGCCTTTCCGCTGTTCTCAGGTCTGTGTCTCCACGCAGCTCTCTGCTCCGAACGTGATACCAGCCGTGAGCGAAGCGAAAATATAAGAATGAACAACTTTTAATGTGTGTCGTCTTTGGGATCTTGCATTTCATGTGGCCGTTTAGTGAAATTACTAAATTCAAAGTATTTTCTATGATATGAACATATTGATTAAAATAATAAAGAGCAGGACATACTAAAATTATACAACTTCATATTTCTCAATGTCTGAAATAGTCGCATTAAAGCTTATTACCTGAAATTATTACAATCAGAAGCAGCTCCGTAAAACTCTGTGCTAATTTGATATTTTGAATGTAGTTACGCTAAGTTGATAATATGTGATTATAATCATGATGTTGAATTCGGCGTATACATAACATTCACAAGGAGAAACGTGTCACACTCAAGGACAGCGCCTAGTTTAAATGCAATTTAATTCCAAATAAGTATCATGTGTGCTTTACAAACAGTCTAATAGGTCATAAATCACATTAAAGTAGCTTGTTTGCGGTTGCAAAGTCAGTCAAGAGATGAATGTATATTAATATAATGTGATTATATATATTGTTTGCAGTAGATAACATTTTGAGAATTAATTTTGTAAAAATATCAATAATTTTGTATTGTAAAAATATCTTAACATTTATACAAAATATCTTCTAAATGCAATAATATCTCTATAGCGTCATGTTCAGCTCCACTTCTATTTTTAGCTCACATTTTAATAATTCTCAACGTGAGCTGGGACAATATACTAATAATATACTATACTCTCTAGTATACACAGCGACACTTTGTAGTGTGCGAATTGTATACGCAGGGTAGGTAGGAGAATGGCAGCTATTTTTATTGTTCATCCGCAATGTTATCTTCCATACTAATGTTATAAGCAGTGAAACGAGCGAATCTAATCTCTTTCTCAAACAATATCTTAGTAAACAATAGCGTTTTCACATATGGCCAGAAGAGCCTCCGACTGAACACAGTTTCTGTCGATAACGATCTTTACGTTTACAAAGAATCAGCTCATTTGTTCTTGTATACGGAGCATACCCAGCAGACGCATATCAATGTAAAAATGAACCACGTCAATGTTTTCGCTGTATTCGGATTCAACATCGTGGAAGCCCAAAAAGTTATCGATTCCAACATCAGCATTCTAATTAACTTTGAAGTAATAACCGGTGCTTTGCTTTGCATTTCTTGTGATATTTAAGTGTACAACTCCACATTGGTATTCCAGGCGTCTGGTAGATAAATATCTGGTGTAATGATCTAGTCAATATCGAACATCCAGCTCGTGTCTACTTCGCTTCAGTTCCGATTCAATAGTTCGCAGACATCTGGAATAGTGAACATGGTTAATTCTTCGCTGGACAAGTTCGAGTTAAGCGCTTGCAAGCTGATAGGAACGAATCTGTAGTCCAGCGAGAACAACGGGTATATCTCTTCCAGCGTGTTCCAGAGCTTCACGCTGACGCTCAACTCGGTCCAGGTGTGTGTGAATGGCACGAACCGCACTGGGGCCAACAGCTCGTCTTTCGTTCAAATTGGAACCACAGATCCGCGCTGCGATATCTGCCAAACAGGAAGCGTTGTCTACGGTTTATGCCTCCAAGAGCTTCATTTCGGAACACTTCACGATGGAATGCTCCAGTGCATCTTTCCATTTGAGTTCGTGAATGAAGAGTGTCGCTGCGCGCAGGGGTTTCTGCTCAACGTGTCTGCGTGCATTCATCTTGTAACAATGTTAGGAATACAAAGTAGTTTGAATAATAGTTATAACGAAACTATAATATAATCAATTCAATAAAATTTATCTGAAATAGCTACAAAATAAAATATAGTTAATACATAATTGGACAACTATATACTTAATATCCTGAACATAAGTCAGTATATTCACATTAATGACACTCTTTTGGATAATAACATTATAAATAACATGACATTACTTAGAAGCTAACTCATATAAATTTAGTAATAAATTGATAATAATTACTCGTCACAAAATATAATTATACAATAACTATTATAAAAATTTAACGAACTTGTTTAAAAGTTTCATTTCTAACCTAATATTGTGATTGATAATTCTATTGTATATGACGAAGTAATATCAACAAATATTTCTATGAATGTCAGTTTGATTAATGAATAATTGGTGTGTTATCAACCTGTGTACGCAACCTCTTTCGACATCGCTTCTGTCACGCATCCAGTAGGACCTGCCAGCTTTGCCAACGGCTACGCGATCGCGTCCGGCTCGAACATTTCGAACGCCTTCATCGACGTGCAGGACAACGCCTACGCCACCGTCGTGTACCCACTCTTCCAGAACCAGAACTCCTTCACCAACATCAAAATCCAGATCGGAACGCAGGTCGCGGGCGCCGGCTCTCTGCTCTCCGCCGGTCCTACGCTGGCGATCAGCCGGGTCAACATCGTCTCCAAAGACGGAAGCCAAATCACGGTCAACGCCACTTTCAAGCTCAGCATTCTGGCCCAAAACACCACCAGCGTCGTTATATCCGACCTGCTGCTGAACCTGAGTTTCAGCACCGCCACCCAGGGCAACATCTCTTTGATCGAGAGCGCGACGGGCGTCTTCAACGTCACCGGCTTCCAGGTCCTCGGCGCCTACCAAAGCCAGGGCTGCGTCGCACTCGGAGCAAACACGGCCAACACGAGTGCGGTCTTCATGAACAACATAAGCTTCGCCCCGTCTGCCTTCAATGTCGGAAACCAGTCTTCATATTTGTTCAGTTATTCTAACTCATCAATAATAAATTTGAATGCATTCAGTATGTTCTCAGGAAGTGCGCAAGTTTCTTAGTTGACAAATATATCTTCAAATAGTTCAAATTCATATCAATTTGGTGGGCTAATTTCTGAACTTAACAGCAGTTATTTTTTGGTTACAAATCTAAATTTATTTTTCAATGTTTCAATTCAAACATAGTTTTCTTAGTTTGGAGTTCTCATAGGGCGATCTGCTCTGATCGGAAACTACATAGAATTAAAAGCTCTCTGTATAAACTATAATTTATAAACTACCACAACCACCATGAACAACACCATGAATTATTTTGGTATTATAGGGTATTTCGAAGGAGTTCTACATGTTTTGAACTCTAATATTCTATTAACATTGATTAACAACTCCTTGTACAATAATTTAGGTGCAGTAGGAATCGTATCCTCTTCTTTGTGTAAGAATTTATATTTCTATAGTCTAAAAGTAAACGTGAACATAAATCAAAACACTGGAAGTTACGTAGGCGCTTTGATCGGTTTTAACCAGTATCCTAACTGTACCATCCTAAACAGTTCGGTTTAAAATACAAATATGAACGCGAGTAGCTATTCTGGCGGATTTATGGGATACTCTTTAAGCTCTAACGTTTTCATTTCGCACTGTTCTATATTCAATAGCAGCATTCTGGCGGTAGGTTCGTATTCCGGAGGATTCATTGGGTATGCGCACTTGAATATCACTATTTAGAACAGCTCTGTCTAAAACTCAAACTTCAGCAAGAAAAGTTATCAAGCTGGCTTTGTGGGCTGTTTAAGAGCCGGTTCTATTTTATTAATATCCATAGGACAGGTTTTCAACTCGAATATTCGCGGGACTGACTTTTCTGGGGCATTTGTTGGATGTACGGACTCAGGTTCATATGTTACCATTTCAGATGGACTGATATTCAACAACTCTATAATAGCGACAACACAAATAGCGGGTGGGTTTATAGGAGCGGCATATAGTACCTATAACGTAAGAATTGTTATATCCAAACTTATATAAACCACTATCACGACGCCTCTGTATTACAGTATGACGATTGGATATGTGACAGCTAGCACTGTTATAATAACAACGTCTGTTTCTGAAGGTGATAATTTCATAAACGGGGTGAAACAACAAAACTGCCTCAATTATGTGTGCTGAATGATACATTTTAATACTGTTTTTAGTACATCAACAACACTTCTTCAAACTTTGAGTAATCATCCGATTTCGTTTTAGTTATCTGCTATTTAACATACTATATTGATCATTTACTGCCTCTCTAATTGATTCTGACTGCTTATATGCAAAATTATTGATAGAGCGTCCAGTACAAATACTCATATCGCCTATTTTTGTCAAACTCGTTTAATATAAGATTAGCATACTCAGGTTACGTGGTTGTCTCTCGGTAGTAAATCCAGCCTGTGGTTGTGTGCGGTGGAAAGCGGCCAGAACGAAACATAAAGCTGTGGATTTGTGGCACTCGGCTTTCCGCAGCGGCGCCGTAGCGTGTGTCTGAGATCCGCGTGTTGGCGAGCGCTGGAGCAGGCCGCGAAAAAGAAAACGTTCGGCACAACCGGTTCCCGCGTAGTCTCCCAGCGCGGTACTTGAGGTTGCCTGACCAGACTTCACTTCGCAATTTGGAATAAGATGCGGTGTTCAACTGGTAGTATGACCGAACCAACAGCCCTTCCGCTGTTCTCAGGTCTCTGTCTCCACGCAGCTCTCTGCTCCGAACGTGATACCAGCCGTGAGCGAAGCGAAAATATAAGAATGAACAACTTTCAATGTGTGTCGTCTTTGGGATCTTGCATTTCATGTGGCCGTTTAGTGAAATTACTAAATTCAAAGTATTTTCTATGATATGAACATAAATTAAAATAATAAAGAGCATGACATACTAAAATTATACAACTTCATATTTCTCAATGTCTGAAATAATCGCATTAAAGCTTATTACCTGAAATTATTACAATCAGAAGCAGCTCCGTAAAACTCTGTGCTAATTTGATATATTGAATGTAGTTACGCTAAGTTGATAATATGAGATTATAATCATGATGTTGAATTCGGCGTATACATAACATTCACAAGGAGAAACGTGTCACACTCAAGGACAGCGCCTAGTTTAAATGCAATTTAATTCCAAATAAGTATCATGTGTGCTTTACAAACAGTCTAATAGGTCATAAATCACATTAAAGTAGCTTGTTTGCGGTTGCAAAGTCAATCAAGAGATGAATGTATATTAATATAATGTGATTATATATATTGTTTGCAGTAGATAACATTTTGAGAATTAATTTTGTAAAAATATCAATAATTTTGTATTGTAAAAATATCTTAACATTTATACAAAATATCTTCTAAATGCAATAATATCTCTATAGCGTCATGTTCAGCTCCACTTCTATTTTTAGCTCAAATTTTAATAATTCTCAACGTGAGCTGGGACAATATACTAATAATATACTATACTATCTAGTATACACAGAGACACTTTGTAGTGTGCAAATTGTATACGCAGGGTAGGTAGGAGAATGACAGCTATTTTTATTGTTCATCCGCAATGTTATCTTCCATACTAATGTTATAAGCAGTGAAACGAACGAATCTAATCTCTTTCTCAAACAATATCTTAGTAAACAATAGCGTATTCACATACGGCCAGAAGAGCCTCCGACTGAACACAGTTTCTGTCGATAACGATCTTTACGTTTACAAAGAATCAGCTCATTTGTTCTTGTATACGGAGCATACCCAGCAGACGCATATCAATGTAAAAATGAACCACGTCAATGTTTTCGCCGTATTCGGATTCAACATCGTGGAAGCCCAAAAAGTTATCGATTCCAACATCAGCATTCTAATTAACTTCGAAGTAATAACCGGTGCTTTGCTTTGCATTTCTTGTGATATCTAAGTGTACAACTCCACATTGGTATTCCAGGCGTCTGGAAGATAAATATCTGGTGTAATGATCTAGTCAATATCGAACATCCAGCTCGTGTCTACTTCGCTTCAGTTCCGATTCAATAGTTCGCAGACATCTGGAATAGTGAACATGGTTAATTCTTCGCTGGACAAGTTCGAGTTAAGCGCTTGCAAGCTGATAGGAACGAATCTGCAATCCAGCGAGAACAACGGGTATATCTCTTCCAGCGTGTTCCAGAGCTTCACGCTGACGCTCAACTCGGTCCAGGTGTGTGTGAATGGCACGAACCGCACTGGGACCAACAGCTCGTCTTTCGTTCAAATTGGAACCACAGATCCGCGCTGCGATATCTGCCAAACAGGAAGCGTTGTCTACGGTTTATGCCTCCAAGAGCTTCATTTCGGAACACTTCACGATGGAATGCTCCAGTGCATCTTTCCATTTGAGTTCGTGAATGAAGAGTGTCGCTGCGCGCAGGGGTTTCTGCTCAACGTGTCTACGTGCATTAATATAATTTAAACTTTAAACACAAAATTGTCAAGTAATAATTAAGTGTTAAAAATATCTAAAATATTATATGAAATAGAATAAATGGTCATAAATTAAAATATAACCAATTAATATCTACAAAATAATATAAATAATAACATATCATTTAACAATAATTCGATTGTTTCCCAAAACTTACTGGTAGAATAACATATTATTGATAATACAACTATCATTAATAGTAACTTAAGTTAATTACGAAACAGAACAGATTTATAAATATAATAATAAACTATTGTTAATATTACCGATAAAATTGATATAATAATGTAAAGAAATGCTTGTTAAGCTTAAAATATTACTAATAATGAAATTAACTTTAATTTATCTGCGTGTAGCATGGTATAGTACGCAACCTCTTTCGACATCGCTTCTGTCACGCATCCAGTAGGACCTGCCAGCTTCGCTAACGGCTACGCGATCGCGTCCGGCTCGAACATTTCGAACGCCTTCATCGACGTGCAGGACAACGCCTACGCCACCGTCGTGTACCCACTCTTCCAGAACCAGAACTCCTTCACCAACATCAAAATCCAGATCGGAACGCAGGTCGCGGGCGCCGGCTCTCTGCTCTCCGCCGGTCCTACGCTGGCGATCAGCCGGGTCAACATCGTCTCCAAAGACGGAAGCCAAATCACGGTCAACGCCACTTTCAAGCTCAGCATTCTGGCCCAAAACACCACCAGCGTCGTTATATCCGACCTGCTGCTGAACCTGAGTTTCAGCACCGCCACCCAGGGCAACATCTCTTTGATCGAGAGCGCGACGGGCGTCTTCAACGTCACCGGCTTCCAGGTCCTCGGCGCCTACCAAAGCCAGGGCTGCGTCGCACTCGGAGCAAACACGGCCAACACGAGTGCGGTCTTCATGAACAACATAAGCTTCGCCCCGTCTGCCTTCAATGTCGGAAACCAGTCTTCCTACCTCTTCAACCAAGTGAACTCAAGCCAGATACAATTGGCCAACGTTACGGTCAAGCTCGGAAACAGCTCGCACCCGGCGATGTCCAACTTCGTCTTCGTAACATCAGTTTACTATTATCAGTTTGGAGGTTTTGTTTCTCAGATGAACAGCACCAATCTCAAGGTAAGCGATCTGTCGTACGACTGTAAGCAAATATACAAGATCTACTACATCCAAAACTCTGGACTATTAGTAGGTTTGACAAACAATTCTGTTAATTTAATATAAATATAACGAACATGTATATCTTTTGCTTTCAAAAGTATTTCTATTATCCAAAACTTTGGAATAATAGGCAATTTACAGGTATAATTACACATTTAATAATCTAATGTCATGATGAATATTATTTCCGCAGACTCTCTAACTTATGTTGGCATTGTAGGATATTAATATATTCAATCTGTGTTAATGTACTATTATAGTCTGAACATAAACATGAACATAAATCAAAACACTGGAAGTTACGTAGGCGCTTTGGTCGGTTTTAACCAGTATCCTAACTGTACCATCCTAAACAGTTCGGTTTAAAATACAAATATGAACGCGAGTAGCTATTCTGGCGGATTTATGGGATACTCTTTAAGCTCTAACGTTTTCATTTCGCACTGTTCTATATTCAATAGCAGCATTCTGGCGGTAGGTTCGTATTCCGGAGGATTCATTGGGTATGCGCACTTGAATATCACTATTTAGAACAGCTCTGTCTAAAACTCAAACTTCAGCAAGAAAAGTTATCAAGCTGGCTTTGTGGGCTGTTTAAGAGCCGGTTCTATTTTATTAATATCCATAGGACAGGTTTTCAACTCGAATATTCGCGGGACTGACTTTTCTGGGGCATTTGTTGGATGTACGGACTCAGGTTCATATGTTACCATTTCAGATGGACTGATATTCAACAACTCTATAATAGCGACAACACAAATAGCGGGTGGGTTTATAGGAGCGGCATATAGTACCTATAACGTAAGAATTGTTATATCCAAACTTATATAAACCACTATCACGACGCCTCTGTATTACAGTATGACGATTGGATATGTGACAGCTAGCACTGTTATAATAACAACGTCTGTTTCTGAAGGTGATAATTTCATAAACGGGGTGAAACAACAAAACTGCCTCAATTATGTGTGCTGAATGATACATTTTAATACTGTTTTTAGTACATCAACAACACTTCTTCAAACTTTGAGTAATCATCCGATTTCGTTTTAGTTATCTGCTATTTAACATACTATATTGATCATTTACTGCCTCTCTAATTGATTCTGACTGCTTATATGCAAAATTATTGATAGAGCGTCCAGTACAAATACTCATATCGCCTATTTTTGTCAAACTCGTTTAATATAAGATTAGCATACTCAGGTTACGTGGTTGTCTCTCGGTAGTAAATCCAGCCTGTGGTTGTGTGCGGTGGAAAGCGGCCAGAACGAAACATAAAGCTGTGGATTTGTGGCACTCGGCTTTCCGCAGCGGCGCCGTAGCGTGTGTCTGAGATCCGCGTGTTGGCGAGCGCTGGAGCAGGCCGCGAAAAAGAAAACGTTCGGCACAACCGGTTCCCGCGTAGTCTCCCAGCGCGGTACTTGAGGTTGCCTGACCAGACTTCACTTCGCAATTTGGAATAAGATGCGGTGTTGAACTGGTAGTATGACCGAACCAACAGCTCTTCCGCTGTTCTCAGGTCTCTGTCTCCGACGCAGCTCTCTGCTCCGAACGTGATACCAGCCGTGAGTGAGGCGAAAATATAAGAATGAACAACTTGGTCACTGTGTGTCGTCTTTGGGATCTCGCATTTCATGTGGCCGTGACGCCGCGAAGCTCTCGAGACTGCCGGCGTTTCCAACTGCCCCTCCTCGGATTTTCCTGGGAGCGTGTCCTTCTGCGTTCCTTAGCTGTCTTGGTCTAGCGCTCGTTTTTGTACAAACGAACAAAGTAGCGATAGCAGACGGCGGCTTCTGCGCATTGGTGTTATTGTCCATTGCGGCGTCAGTTGTATTTCGGAACAAACGCTGATGGGCTTTCATAGAAGCCTCTCCGCGTGAACCCACAGCGATACCCGTCCAAACACATTTCTGCACTCTGAATTTCAATGTCTATAGCGGCTTAGCAAAGGTGCCCCCAAATGGTCGTGGCAGCCTTCTTGGTTTTATGCCGAAGAAGGCGTGAGTGCGTGGATCGCGGCTGACTCGTGTATCTGGCGCGCGGTATACCCACGCTCAAAATAAGGTTATGTTTCGGTTCACATCGCACCACAAGAGCTGGAGGCTCTTTTCATCTGGACTTTAATTGTGGCGTGGAGTGGGTTTTGTCTCCTGGCAGTAAATCAAGCCTGTGGTTGTGTGAGGTGGAAAGCGGTTAAGACGAAACATTAAGCTGTGGACTCGCACTCGCTTTCCGCAGCGGCGCCGTAGCGTGTGTCCGAGATCCGCGTGTTTGCGAGCGCTTCTCGGGCGCTGGAGCAGGCCGCGAAAAAGAAAACGTTCGGCACAACCGGTTCCCGCGTAGTCTCCCAGCGCGGTACTTGAGGTTGCCTGACCAGACTTCACTTCGCAATTTGGAATAAGATGCGGTGTTGAACTGGTAGTATGACCGAACCAACAGCTCTTCCGCTGTTCTCAGCTCTCTGTCTCCGACGCAGCTCTCTGCTCCGAACGTGATACCAGCCGTGAGTGAGGCGAAAATATAAGAATGAACAACTTGGTCACTGTGTGTCGTCTTTGGGATCTTGCATTTCGTGTGGCCGTTTAGTGAAATTATTAAATTCAAAGTATTTCCTATGATATGAACATAAATTAAAATAATAAAGAGCATGACATACTAAAATTATTTATTATTTCTCAATGTCTGAAATAATCGCATTAAAGCTTATTACCTAATATTATTACTTTCAGAAGCAGCTCCGTAAAACTCTGTGCTAATTTGAGACATTGAATGTAGTTGCACTAAGTTGATAATATGAAATTATAATCATGATGTTGAATTCGGCGTATACATAACATTCACAAGGAGGAACGTGTCACATCTCAAGGCTATGTTTGTAATAGCGCCTAGATTAACTGCAATTAAATCCAAATGGGTATCATGTGTGTTTTACAATCAGTCTATTAGGTCATAAATCACATTATAGTAGTTTGTTTGCGGTTGCAAAGTCAATCAAGAGATGAATGAATATTAATATAATGTGATTAATGTATATATTTTGTTTGCAGTTGATAACATTTTGAGAATTAATTTTGTGAAAATATCAATAATTTTGTATTGTAAAAATATCTTAACATTTATACAAAATATCTTCTAAATGCAATAATATCTCTATAGCGTCATGTTCAGCTCCATTTCTATTTTTAGCTCAAATTTTAATAATTCTCAACGTGAGCTGGGACAATATACTAATAATATACTATACTATGTAGTGTGTGCAGAGACACTTTGTAGTGTGCAGATTGTATACGCAGGGTAGGTAGGAGAATGGTAGCTATTTTTATTGTTCATCCGCAATGTTATCTTCCATACTAATGTTATAAGCAGTGAAACGAACGAATCTAATCTCTTTCTCAAACAATATCTTAGTAAACAATAGCGTATTCACATACGGCCAGAAGAGCCTCCGACTGAACACAGTTTCTGTCGATAACGATCTTTACGTTTACAAAGAATCAGCTCATTTGTTCTTGTATACGGAGCATACCCAGCAGACGCATATCAATGTAAAAATGAACCATGTCAATGTTTTCGCCGTATTCGGATTCAACATCGTGGAAGCCCAAAAAGTTATAGATTCCAACATCAGCATTCTAATTAATTTTGAAGTAATCACCGGTGCTTTGCTTTGCATTTCTTGTGATATTTAAGTGTACAACTCCACGTTGGTATTCCAGGCGTCCGGTAGATAAGTATCTGGTGTAATGATCTAGTCAATATCGAACATCCAGCTCGTGTCAACTTCGCTTCAGTTCCGATTCAATAGTTCGCAAGCATCTGGAATAGTGAACATGGTTAATTCTTCGCTGGACAAGTTCGAGTTAAGCGCTTGCAAGCTGATAGGAACTAATCTGCAATCTAGCGAGAACAACGGGTATATCTCTTCCAGCGTGTTCCAGAGCTTCACGCTGACGCTCAACTCGGTCCAGGTGTGTGTGAATGGCACGAACCGCACCGGTGCCAACAGCTCGTCTTTCGTTCAAATTGGATCCACAGATCCGCGCTGCGATATTTGCCAAACAGGAAGCGTTGTCTACGGTTTATGCCTCCAAGAGCTTCATTTCGGAACACTTCACGATGGAATGCTTCAGTGCATCTTTCCATTTGAGTTCGTGAATGACGAGTGTCGCTGCGCGCAGGGGTTTCTGCTCAACGTGTCTACGTGCATTAATATAATTTAAACGTTAAACACAAAATTGTCAAGTAATAATTAGGTGTTAAAAATATCTAAAATATTATATGAAATAGAATAAATGGTCATAAATTAAAATATAACCAATTAATATCTACAAACTAATATAAATAATAACATATCATTTAACAATAATTCGATTGTTTCCCAAAACTTACTGGTAGAATAACATATTATTGATAATACAACTATCATTAATAGTAACTTAAGTTAATTACGAAACAGAACAGATTTATAAATATAATAATAAACTATTGTTAATATTACCGATAAAATTGATATAATAATGTAAAGAAATGCTTGTTAAGCTTAAAATATTACTAATAATGAAATTAACTTTAATTTATCTGCGTGTAGCATGGTATAGTACGCAACCTCTTTCGACATCGCTTCTGTCACGCATCCAGTAGGACCTGCCAGCTTCGCTAACGGCTACGCGATCGCGTCCGGCTCGAACATTTCGAACGCCTTCATCGACGTGCAGGACAACGCCTACGCCACCGTCGTGTACCCACTCTTCCAGAACCAGAACTCCTTCACCAACATCAAAATCCAGATCGGAACGCAGGTCGCGGGCGCCGGCTCTCTGCTCTCCGCCGGTCCTACGCTGGCGATCAGCTGGGTCAACATCGTCTCCAAAGACGGAAGCCAAATCACGGTCAACGCCACTTTCAAGCTCAGCATTCTGGCCCAAAACACCACCAGCGTCGTTATATCCGACCTGCTGCTGAACCTGAGTTTCAGCACCGCCACCCAGGGCAACATCTCTTTGATCGAGAGCGCGACGGGCGTCTTCAACGTCACCGGCTTCCAGGTCCTCGGCGCCTACCAAAGCCAGGGCTGCGTCGCACTCGGAGCAAACACGGCCAACACGAGTGCGGTCTTCATGAACAACATAAGCTTCGCCCCGTCTGCCTTCAATGTCGGAAACCAGTCTTCCTACCTCTTCAACCAAGTGAACTCAAGCCAGATACAATTGGCCAACGTTACGGTCAAGCTCGGAAACAGCTCGCACCCGGCGATGTCCAACTTCGTCTTCGTAACATCAGTTTACTATTATCAGTTTGGAGGTTTTGTTTCTCAGATGAACAGCACCAATCTCAAGGTAAGCGATCTGTCGTACGACTGTAAGCAAATATACAAGATCTACTACATCCAAAACTCTGGACTATTAGTAGGTTTGACAAACAATTCTGTTAATTTAATATAAATATAACGAACATGTATATCTTTTGCTTTCAAAAGTATTTCTATTATCCAAAACTTTGGAATAATAGGCAATTTACAGGTATAATTACACATTTAATAATCTAATGTCATGATGAATATTATTTCCGCAGACTCTCTAACTTATGTTGGCATTGTAGGATATTAATATATTCAATCTGTGTTAATGTACTATTATAGTCTGAACATAAACATGAACATAAATCAAAACACTGGAAGTTACGTAGGCGCTTTGGTCGGTTTTAACCAGTATCCTAACTGTACCATCCTAAACAGTTCGGTTTAAAATACAAATATGAACGCGAGTAGCTATTCTGGCGGATTTATGGGATACTCTTTAAGCTCTAACGTTTTCATTTCGCACTGTTCTATATTCAATAGCAGCATTCTGGCGGTAGGTTCGTATTCCGGAGGATTCATTGGGTATGCGCACTTGAATATCACTATTTAGAACAGCTCTGTCTAAAACTCAAACTTCAGCAAGAAAAGTTATCAAGCTGGCTTTGTGGGCTGTTTAAGAGCCGGTTCTATTTTATTAATATCCATAGGACAGGTTTTCAACTCGAATATTCGCGGGACTGACTTTTCTGGGGCATTTGTTGGATGTACGGACTCAGGTTCATATGTTACCATTTCAGATGGACTGATATTCAACAACTCTATAATAGCGACAACACAAATAGCGGGTGGGTTTATAGGAGCGGCATATAGTACCTATAACGTAAGAATTGTTATATCCAAACTTATATAAACCACTATCACGACGCCTCTGTATTACAGTATGACGATTGGATATGTGACAGCTAGCACTGTTATAATAACAACGTCTGTTTCTGAAGGTGATAATTTCATAAACGGGGTGAAACAACAAAACTGCCTCAATTATGTGTGCTGAATGATACATTTTAATACTGTTTTTAGTACATCAACAACACTTCTTCAAACTTTGAGTAATCATCCGATTTCGTTTTAGTTATCTGCTATTTAACATACTATATTGATCATTTACTGCCTCTCTAATTGATTCTGACTGCTTATATGCAAAATTATTGATAGAGCGTCCAGTACAAATACTCATATCGCCTATTTTTGTCAAACTCGTTTAATATAAGATTAGCATACTCAGGTTACGTGGTTGTCTCTCGGTAGTAAATCCAGCCTGTGGTTGTGTGCGGTGGAAAGCGGCCAGAACGAAACATAAAGCTGTGGATTTGTGGCACTCGGCTTTCCGCAGCGGCGCCGTAGCGTGTGTCTGAGATCCGCGTGTTGGCGAGCGCTGGAGCAGGCCGCGAAAAAGAAAACGTTCGGCACAACCGGTTCCCGCGTAGTCTCCCAGCGCGGTACTTGAGGTTGCCTGACCAGACTTCACTTCGCAATTTGGAATAAGATGCGGTGTTGAACTGGTAGTATGACCGAACCAACAGCTCTTCCGCTGTTCTCAGCTCTCTGTCTCCGACGCAGCTCTCTGCTCCGAACGTGATACCAGCCGTGAGTGAGGCGAAAATATAAGAATGAACAACTTGGTCACTGTGTGTCGTCTTTGGGATCTTGCATTTCGTGTGGCCGCGAAGCTCTCGAGACTGTTGGCGTTTCCAACTGCCCCTCCTCGGATTTTCCTGGGAACGTGTCCTTCTGCGTTCCTTAGCTGTCTTGGTCTAGCGCTCGTTTTTTGTGCAAACGAACAAAGTAGCGATATCAGACGGCGGCTTCTGGCGCATTGGTGTTATCGTCCATTGCCGCGTCAGTTGTATTTCGGAACCAACGCTGATTGGCTTTCATAGAAGCTTCTCCACGTGAACCCACAGCGATACGCGTCCAAACACATCTCCGCGATCTGAATTTCAATACTTACAGTGGCTTAGCGAAGGCGCCCCCAAATGGTCGCGGCAGCCTTCTTGGTTAAATACCTTGGTTAAATATAAGAATGAACAACTTGGTCACTGTGTGTCACCTGAAAAAGTAAATATAATGAAAAAGAAAAGATAAGTTAAATTATTTTTATTTTAATAACATAAAAATAACAAAAATAAAGCTCAATATTTGTCTCCTTCTTTTTTCTTTTGGTTACCACGCTTTTGCATAGCTAATCTCTTCTTCATCTTATTACTTTTAACTTTGCCCAATCCAGCAAATTTATGGTTATCTTTTCTATCAAGAGTAGTCATATTTCTATTTCCTTTACCTCCTTCCCAGTGACTTGTTTTCTTGTTTATCAAACATTATTTGCAATGTTAGCATGTGTTACTTACAGCTTGACTTCTTCCACAAAATCCACAAAGCATTGTTTTAGCATATTTATCACCACACTAACATGATTTATCATGGCAAGTGTCACAAGGATACGCACCACCACATGCGAATCTAAACCATCTAAAAGATCTTTTAGCATGTTCACATACACCTTAATTAGGTAATGGACCACTATGTGAGATAACTTTGGCCTTTTATTATTTTTAGATGCCTTTTGGTAAAGGTAGTTATTCTCCGTTTGGAAGTAGGAAGTACGAGTCTGAAAAACTAAACGATATCCGTTTAAAACACATAGGACATCTGCAAGAGTACTTGTTTTAACCATTATATTCTTTTAATCCTGTTTATAAACCTAGGGAGCTACACGCTGCGCATTATATTAAAAGTGTGCATTCTGAAAAGTACCCTATATTAACAGGCAAGCAATTAACATGTTTTGTCATGTATAGGCATTAACCCTGTGTGAATTAGTTGAATATAATGGATGCTAGATGCAGTTCGACTTTACAGCTACAATTTTAACATGTTGAAATGCCTTGTAGTTAATTCGTTTCAACAAATGAGCCCTAGTCATCTTTTGCTGTTTCAGGTTATAAATTAAGTGGCATCATTTTTAGGCATTTTGTACAAATAATTGATATAATCGGACGTGTGAACTGCATGAGTAAACCTCCAGAGAGATCGAATTCCATAAGTCTGAGTTTAATTGAGTTTGTATTACTTTCGACTTCGTGTAAGAATTCGTTTTTAATAAGGCCGTATGAATCATATATACTACTTTCGCTGGATTCTGAGGGTTCGTATTCGTCTCCTTCTTCTCCATCATCTTCGTAATCGCTTTCTTCTGATGAGGATGACGAGGCCTCAGCGTATCCTTCATTTTCTAGATACGCTTGTACTCTGTCTTCGAAAACTTGTTCGGCAGCTCTGGCGAAAACGTCAACCATGAGGTATGGCATTTTTTGTGTGATGAATTCGAACACGGGGCAGTGTTATTGCATGTTAACTGGTGTTTGTGCGAGTGGTTCTGGTAATTGGTCGATTAGTTCTTGTATTTCTTCATTTGTGAGTAGTTTTTGAACTATTTTTGGTTGCGCGCAAGTTACGAATCTGCTTTTTGGTTAGAATATTTCTGTGTTGAAAGTAGTGGTTTGAATTTCTTCTGCTTGTTCGGTTTGTCTTTCGCTTTGGTAGCGCATGAGTTGTGTGAGTAGTCTGGAGCAGAACGATAAAAATGAGCGGTCGGTGACGTCTTGGTGTGTCATTTCTGGCTTCTGACTGAGTTTGCGCGAGAACTGGACCAGGTTCGAGCATATGTCTCCTTGTGGGTCGACTCTAATGAAGCTCTGTAGTGGTTTGTTCAGGTTGAAATTGATTAAGAAGGAAATGGAGTTATCTTGTTTAATGTACTCTTGGAGCAGTTTTAAATGTAAGGAGTTAATGTTAAAGTCTTTCAACAAGGTGAATGAGTAATCGAATTGAACGACAACGTTTTCTTTGCTGATTGAAGTGAAAACGAACGAGTTCGTTTGAAAGAAATGGTTTAAAAGTAAAAGTTCGTACGTTAAGGAATTCTTTTAGAGGCCCTTAATTATGATTTGGTACGTTTTCGCGTTTTCGTCCGTCCAGATTTGCTTTTAGGTGGAGTGGAGCTGTATTTTGTTTATTTTCGGTTCGTTCTGTTATTGTTATTCGGGGAGTGGAATGCTGTTGGAAAAAAAGTTCTGCTGGGAGAGCTTATTTTGCTGCTTTTCCGCTTCCCACTAATCCAGGGTTTTGAACTCGTTTTGGTTTATGAGAGACTATTTAAGCTCAAATTATGGGGCTTGCTTTTGATTAATTTGAACTACGCCCACTGAGGTCATTAGCTGATTTGGAGCTAATTAAATTTTTTCGGGTTTGCTCTGGGCATTTGTTATCTCGCGCTCGATTTACTCGTCGTAGGTCTCGTCTTTCTTAATTTGTTACTCTTTTATTTGTTCTTTCATCTTTTCCTCCTTCTTCTTCTCCTCCTGACGAGCGACAAATGCTGGAATCTATCTTAGGAGGTAGCGCATGGTGGTGGAACCCTCCTCATCTATTGTTTAGTACCTCTCGAACCACTGATAGTTCTTCAATAAAAACTAATCGTAGTTGTCCGATATCCAAAGTATACGATTCGGAACGGGCATCTTCATATCCTCAAACGTTTTTGTTATGTCAATTAAAAATTACTACTGAGCGTCTTTAACCGCAAATGCAAACTTGAACTTGTTTTTGTCAGTGTTGTAGGCAATCACCAGTGAAAACTACGGGAGGTCAATCCTAGATTCGTACGGAGCGGGAAACAGGATTTTGACAGTTTTACACTTAGGGTTGAAGAGTGGGCCAGAGGTGATCTCTTTTATGTTCTCATTCAACTCCTTTATCTCCTTCAATAAATGATCCATCGTGGAGCGGAATATTAAATGAAATAGCAGTCTGCTATTTCATTATAAACTGCCAATCTGGCAGCCAGGACAAAATTCTGGCAAACTTGAAGCCTTAATAGCAGATATAATATTTATGTATGTGTGAAAATAATATTTATATACTACATAACCTCGAATTGAGACACCCTTGTTCGAATACAGACACCCGAGCAGTTTTCAAAAATAGTCAGGATGTCTATAAGTGAGAGCAAATCTGGCTCAGTTTGCTATATTTCTTGAGTTAGATTTGGTTTTCCATCTCAGTTACAGACACCTTATCAAAATATATTCTGAAAATTTAATCAAATTTCTAGTTTCTTGATGTATTTAACATAAATTATCAATAGATAGAATATTAAGTAACATATAATATATTTTTATGGTCATACAAAGCTCAAAAGCTCTTATAAATCTAAACGAGATTTACAATATTAAATTCACTTATAACCCCCTTTTACAGTTCACTTACAGACACCTTTATTAATAAATATCGAAGATGTCTGTATCTGAGCACCTCGGGTGTCTGTAAGTGAAGAGGGGTAGGTGTCTCAATTCGAGGTTATGTAGTATGTGTTCACAGTTTAAGTTAGACTGTCTGAAAATAATAACATGACTCACTCAACAGCAACAATCCAACAATACATCTAAACGCAATAAATAAATATATACTAGTTATTTTACTATAGCCAAGTAAAAATAATATATATTTTAATAATTCTTGTGGTTGATAATATTCCAGTTTATTAAAATGGCCTTCATCTTTGTTTCCAATCTAAGTGATTCTGCTTCTTCATTTATGTAACAGCTTTAATGTATTTACTATGTGTGATTCAACATCTATTTTAATATCAAGTAACTATTCTACTTTATCTTATGGTATGCAATGTAAACATATATACGTAATATTAATAATAATACGTATGTGTGTAGCGGTTTAATTAGTTTTTTACTATGATTTTTAAGAGACATTTTAGATCTTTTTTGTAGAAAGTTTGTTTTTATATTAGTTGAATATTTAAAATCAGATTTTGTTTTATCTTATTGTGTTTTTAATATTTAAATATTCCTTTAAAATATTTTGAACTTTTGTTTTTGGATAAGATTATATATCCCACTCACTTAACTTTCGTTTATACTAGTTCGGTCTTCTGTACAGGAACTGTAAGTTCACGCGAATGATCATTAGTTTTAGATACCCCTATGTACGTTAGGTGCACCTCCGCAGCCAAGGCAACCAACGACTCGGGTACAAGCATCCAGGGGCGTAACGCGGCTGCTTCATGCAAGCCGATCTATACGGGAATCCACCTGCGTCGTACCATCTGCGTTTCTAAGGAAGCAATGGAGCGGTTGCCGCTTTCCAATCCTGAAGGCTCGTTGATGGCATGCCCTTAGCCATACCGATCCTTGACGGCAGCTCAGCACTTTGAACCGGGGGATTTTACCTTCCGCAACCGATTTGGCCGAGCCGCATCTCAGGAAGTGGGATGCGGCGAGGAACGAGAAGCGCGATCAAATGAACCCATCATCGACCACACTAAACAAAGCTGGTATTTCAGCAATGCCTCTTCAGCTCTAACGTCGGACGCCGAGCCTAATCGTTTTGAACTTTTGTTTTTGGATAAGATTATATTGCTCTTTTTAATAGCAAATTCATTTTAATTCATATTTCAGTTTTACTACATATTCTAAAAATGTGTCAGATGGAGCTAGGTGAAGATGTTATACCTATGACCCGGACAGAAACACGTACTGTTACTGTAACTGTTGAGAACAGAGAATAATTAATTTCAGATAATGAGTATAGAATGATTAATTAGTTAAGTAAAGATGTAATGGATTTGATCTTTGATGATGACTGTTATGATGGTGAAAACTTGGCGAATGGTTCCAATCTGAAATATTAACAACTCCTATAATTCTGGAGTGATATTAATAACTCCATCGAGGAAGAGACATTTATGAAAGATAAATTGTGGTAACCTATTGCAGGCATGCATACACAAAATCGTTTATAGCCGGACAAAATTAGTAAGATTGAAGGCAATAACCACGTATAGGATGTATTTAGTGAAGATTCACTGGAAGAAGTGGAGAAGTGAAATAATTAATATTCTTTGGAACTATCCATAGTTAAGTATAATAATAAAATATTTTCATTCTAACTATATTAATAATATTCATGTCGCCACCTGTTTATGTGTGTAGTGGTTTAATTAGTTTTTTACTATGATTTTAAAAGATCTTTTAGATCTTTTTGTAGATAGTTTGTTTTTACATTAATTGAACATTTAAAGTCATATTTTGCTTTACTACATTACCTTGCTTGTAAGGGAGGTGCTATTTCGCTTATAAGGGTGTAGGTCAACTCACTTATAAGGGAGTTCCGTCATGCAAAACTCCCTTATAAGCAAGTGACAAATAACATAGTTTTTAACCACGTTTTTTGACCACAAATCATTCAAATTCGACATTTTCCAAAGATACATTTTGGATACATTTTTGCTTATAAGGGAGATGAAAATGGTAACTCCCTTATAAGCAAATAGGTTACTCCCTTACAAGCAAGGTTATGTAGTATCTTATTGTATCTTATTGTATTTATAATATAATATTTTAATATTCCTTTAAAATATTTTGAACTTTTGTTTTTGCTCTTTTTAATAGCAAATTCATTTTAATTCATATTTCAGTATTATATATCTTTTTTAGTCATTCATTTATTTTGATTATAATTTAATATGTGTTTTCTTCTTATTTGTTATATTTGCATTATCCGTATTCATCGGATTTCAAAATGTAAATTGTCTGAAAATATATTCTACGTGAAATAATAACGTGATTCGACAATGCGATCGATTAGTGACATAAAGAAGATGAAAGAGTTTAATAGTAGACTTTAATAGACTTTAGGAGATCTGAAAAGGTAAAAAAAGAGAATTCATATTTCACTCTCTTCCTCCTCTTCATAATCCTCGAATCCTTCCATTTCGTCGTACTCCTCCCATTCTTCACCCTCGTCATTATGAATCACCCACTCCTGGTTTGGCTGAAGTTTCGCTTCACCGAGAATCAAATTTACGATTACTTGGCTGAGCATATCTTTGTCAAGAAACAGCTCAGGGCCAATGCACGAGTACTGGAGCTCCTTGAACTGGTTCTTGTAATAGGCGTTAATGGTGAATTCATCCGTTTCAAGTTGATTCCTGCCCACGTTTAATAGCAGTTTCCTGCACGCGTGAGCGCATTTCAGGTGCGTATATTGGCCACAGTGGAGGCAAATGCACATATCAAAATCTGAGTTCAAGGTGAAGCCGCTCTGACATGAGGAGCACTTTGCAGTGAGCGCGTCCTGTAGGTAGTCGAAGTTCGACTATCTCAGCGCGTTTTCGTGAATAAGTGATTATTAATCTGGTTTTTTGAAGAAGTCCAGCGCGTTATCCGGAGCTGGTAGGCTTACTTCCATGTCAGAGTGGTATATTTGCTTGCAACACGGGATCATGACTGAAGTTTCCTTCAAATACTAAGAAAGATACCTTTGGCGCAGGTTCTCTGAAATAAGAGGCTCGGAAGCAAGATACTACAACACATCGTGCATATTAGTCAACGCATTAATAAATCCGTCCATTTCGTCACCGCATTGGTAATTCAAATCAAGTTTAATTTTCAGTTAAAAGTACTTCTGACATACTGGACACTTTTTCTAATTTTAAATGCACGAATCGTGGAACTTATGCCCACAAGTTCTGTAAACTTGTTTATACTCCTGTCCGAAGCAAGACCAGACTGTTTAGAAAGGATACTGAACCACATCCTAAATTTGTAGATGACATTTATCACAAAGAATTATAGTTTCATCGACCGCTTCGTTATCTATTTATTCGACTTTCAATTCCAATTCTGTTAATGCTTGACTTTAGTTCTATTTTTCCTTTAATTTGCTAAACTTATCTTTAGCTGATAGCTTTTAAGTTTGTTATTGAACTTAATCAGTTTAGGGAGACATTTAATTTTACATTATTCTTAAAAGGTTGTTAGTAAAAACAATATTTATATTGTTTGGGAATAATTAGCTGAGTCTCAACAAACATATCTAGTTCGATATACTATTTTATCTTTAAGAAACACGCTTTACGATATCTTATAGAAAAGTATCTTCAGTGAGTTAGCTTGCAAATTGGTTTGCTATTTTACTGCTATTGATAATTCTAAATAGTTATTTAACCTGGTCCTCTGAGTATTTGTTTATCAGATCTTCATCGTTAAATCCTGACAATGCAGGTTCTATGTATTCTAACTTTTTAAGAACATATTTAGCATCACAAATTACATCTGCTATTTAAACCTCAAACATTTCTTAAAATATTTAATTTATCCAAGATACTTTAAAGTTTCTATCTAGCTCGGATTCTAATAATTCATTGTATGAACTTCCACTATATTTAGTAGCTATTAAGTATTATAAGTATTATATTTTATCGTATGGTGACGGTAGGAAGAAAATAATATTTATAAGTTGAAGGAATACTTAATCAATGAGTTCGTGTTTCTTGTTATCTATTTACATTATAACTTCGTATATATTTGACAGAGATTTTTTACTATATGGAAGCAAAATTTACATGGAATGAATTACTTATTCTCTTGTTGTTTTCATTTAATCATCAAAATCTAAATACTCAACTATAACAGATAAATCATATACATACTTTTTAAAGTACTATTCTGTACGAACCATTTGACAGAAAGCTAATGTTCTAATCCAGTTATAAAATATTTTCGAAATGAATTCATCAACTGTAAGTTCTAGATTAAGTTCCATCAAAATTTGTTGTATTAGTTTATCAGCATCAACTTTGAATATTTCACAAATTCTGGACAAATATACCTAAAGAATATAAATTGGCATGAAACCGAAATTATTTTCTTGATCGTGAAAATAATTATTCTCATGATAGTATTTTGTTAAAACTTTTAACTTTTCAATATGATGATAATGGGTGTTTACAAACTCTTATATGCTAAGAGATTGATAAATATAGCAATCCTATTCTTGTGCAATGAAGTTAAATTTAATATTTTATAATTTTTCATAGTTAATATCTTTTTTAATTTATATGTACCATAAAAACTACATTAAATTATGGCAATATTAACCATAATCGTCAACGCTATTAGTGATACTCTAAGAAAAAGATCTTGTATTTTTATACTATTGTTTAATGTTAAAAAAGCCTGTTTTAATGGTAATTTGATGCATTTAAGCTATTTTTAGCAAATAGTTTGGAGATTGTTAATGATGAATTAATGAATGGAAAAATACAGCCGATTCGTAAAATTATGCTGTGTACCGTAGAATTAATAGGCGAATTTTTCGTTTTTATTTATAGCACAAATTGTAATTTTATCAATCAAACAATCAATAAAGTTCCATTGTAGCTATAAATGCTGTGAGTACGGTTCAGTTAGAGATTAAACAAACGTTTAACCTAGTGAATCCGCTTCATCAGTATTTTCATTTATAAATAAATCCTAAAGACTTACCTGCTATCCTGCAAAAAATAAAGCAATGGTCATCATCCTCATTACACGAGGTCGGTTTTCAATATTTTTAAGTATTTCTGGAATTAATTCTTGAGTGGTGTCGTTTTAAAATAAAACATGTGTAAGTTTGCAGGCCTCATGAAAATTATGATTGAATTCATCTTCATTTTAGACTACAAAATCATAAAAATATTTAAGCACTTCAGGTTAATAATTAGTTTTCTTCATTTAATGTTAATGACAGAAACATTCTGAATTTAAAGCTGACACATCACCACAGTCACATAGCCCTGTAAAATCCGTAACGCATCTAATAATATGTCCTTTGTGTATATCTCTAGCATTTAGCAAACATTTTTGACAAAATATTATCGTATCTGTACCACAAGTATCACACATAAAATTTAAATCAGAACTATCAAGGGAAAGAGCACAATATTCTTTTTATTATTCTAATTCTCCAATAAATTTCATTTCTTTAATGACATTCAAAATAGCTATTTATTTATGTTGTGTGTTCATTTCTTTAAAGTGGATAATAAATAATTGTCGTATTTGCAACAATATTAAAAATAAATAGCTTGAAAAAATGATCATCAATTTAATTTTCTTGTTTTCATTGTTTCACAACAAAGGAGCGATATTGCATCAAGTCAGTGCATTTTATGTTGTAAATGATTGCCACTTCACATTCATTTATGGATCTAATTTCAACTTTTTCCACTCTACAATATCATCGTGATACGTTGGCGCTTCCGTATTTTAGTTTTGCCGATTTCGTGTCGGCTTTGACGTTAAAGTCGGCTGCTGACCGTCTTTTGATGACTGTGATTTGTTATTCGTTACTAGCTCGTTTAAACAATCGTCCGTCTGCCTTTTTCAACAGCTGTAACGCGGCTGTGAGTTATTACAACAACAGCTCGAGCAGGACCAAGTCTTTTGCGGTGATAAGTAAGTTCTCCGTTTTTGTCGAGCTCTCACTGTCATCCAAGCTTGAAGTTTTATCTCAGCTTGCATCCTCATGCCTTGCTATGTGCTGCGCGCGCTACCACGGTGACGGGCGCTACGTGGACGACATTAAGGATGAGCCAGAGTCCTTCATCTCATTGGGAGTGGACATGCTCGGAAACGAGTACATTCTGTCCTACCCGGACTACTTAGTGGTCCTCTCACCAGAGGAAACGCTCAGAACCTTCACGGACAAAGTAAACACCCTTGAAAATGGAATTGATTTGGACCAGTTAATCTCAAACATAACGGAGGAAAATGATGAAAATAAAACGCATTTGAACGAGAAACTGAGAGAAAATGAACTCCTGCAGCACATTTACGACCAGTTCGGGAACATATGCGAGCTGAGCACTGTTGAGAAGCAATTTGATTTTTATTCCAAAGAACAGAAGGAAAGGGTTAAATTCTACAACTTTTAAACTAAAAAAGAGCAGGTTAAATCAGAGGACCAGATGAGCATCGCATTCGACAGCTACAGACCGAAGAAGTTCTTCGAGGATTTACAATACGGTGTTGACTCGCTCATCATCTCGCTTCAAGAGGACAAGCACGCGGAAATAATTCAATCACTGAAAAATCCGTTCACCGTGAAGGAAAAACTGGACGATGACCTGTACGAAGGAGTCGAGGACGAGGAGGAGGAAGAAGCCGAAATCGCAGTCAAATCAGACGAGCGCACAATCCTCGCTGAAATATAAAGACAGCATATGGCCTACTAAGAGTTCAAGAAGTGCAAATACACCGTCGAAAACTTCTCCGAGCTGAACAAGTAAGCTCAATACCTGTAATAAAATGAGATTTCGTGGCTCCTTTTATCCCAGACTCAGATTGTAAAATATGCTCCACCAGCTAAAAAGATCTTCACCCACGTGATAAAAATGAACCAAAACGAGAACTTATTTTAATCAATAGTGGATTTCGTTCAGTTCTTCGCAATTCAGCAGATAAACGGAATTATCAACGGCTCAATCCCACTTCAACTAAACTAATCAACAACTATTAGCTCGAAGAACTTTCACGCTCACAGGGACAATTTAGTAACTCAACTTGACCACGTGTTCTCAATCGTGCACGGAATCACCTCAACTGTTGCAAGCTACGCATTACATCAATAGAATTAACTGTAGTTTTATCAACTTAAGAATATTCAACAGTTCCCTGAGCGCTCACTAACCAAAAACAACTACCAAATCCACATGAACGAGCTCACAGACAAATTCGCGAACACCATGTTCACCAGACCCCGTATATTGGACAACGGGAACATAGAAAACCTAAAATTGTTCCCCGTCTGGACCAGGAACAAAATAACGTTCCCAAAAGCTGCCGAGCTCTCCCCAATCAGAATAGAACTCGGATACGAGATAAAAATTGAAATAAAAGAACCAGAGCCAGAACCTGAGCCAGAATCGTCCAGCTCAACCACAATTGAAGAAAAAGCTCCCAGAAAGAAGAGGACTGACGACGACGAGGAATACTACGACGCATACGATGAATACGATGAATACGACATGATCACCTCAGACGAATCCATGAGCATGTACGGAGACTCGTCCTCCTCTGAATCGTCAGAAAAAGAAGTCATCTGGGAAGTGAAGAAAATAAACAGACGGGAATTCGACCACGCCACCATGGAAGCCGTTGACGTTAACGGGAACATGATTTTGTAACCGAGACGCGGAGACGCCTCCCTAAATAGCATCTTCGATATCAGAGAAGAGTCGGACATGGACAGGGAAATGCACGTTCGACTCTGGTGCAGCCCAGAAGCACTCAAACAGGATTTAATTCGCAGAAAGCGCGCTGCCGAGAGGAAAGCTAACCCTCCCAAACAACGAGCACAAAAGATTAAGCACAAGAGACACACGGCAGAACGCACATACGGACAAAGACACCACTAAATCATAGTCAGCGAACAAGACACAGCTAAATTCTAATAATTCTAAGCACAGAAAGACGCACAACGCTTACAACTGGAAAAGCTCAAACAAATGGCAATGAGCAAAATCAACGCAAAACCACTCACCGAAGGAGAATAATTCGCGCAGAAATTCCCCCTCCCATAAAAGGGCAGCTTCTAGCCAAAGCCAAAATACTTCGAGAAAATTGGACAACAGCTCAAATATCAAGGTCCAGCACAAGAAATAACTCAAGCTCAACAACAAGCCAAAGTAAGAGAACAAATGCAACAGTAGCCTTAACCAGCTCCAGTTTAAAAACCATAACCACAACCATAAATACCTTAACAGCAACCAAAGCCAATGAATTTGGCTCAATTCCCACTTTAAAATAAACCATAACTTCCACTGCTTTCTGCTCCTAAACCTATGTCGTCCATGTTCAACATGTTTAATGTTCAACCCGTTTCTTAATAAATTTAAATTAATATTCCAGTTGATAAAGTTCAGATTTAAAATAATAATTCCGAATCTGAAGTTAAATAAAAAATTGAGAGACCTGGAATCTATCAATTAAAGGTGGCAATGCAGTTCCACCAGAGAAATCAACAAAGCGTCTAAAACGAATTGTTATTAGCAGACAGAGAGATTAATTTTTTAATTAACGAATAAGAGAAGAAAGGTCAGAGAGGAAGACTTCCAATTACCTTTTATAATGAAGTTGACAGAATCCTAAACAAATTTGGACTCACCAGTGAATAATATGTTAAAACAGAGTGAACAAAAATATCAAAAAATTATTTTTAATTATAATTATTTATAATTATTTTAATAGGCTTACTACGTAGTTAAATAATTTTAAATATTTATTAGTAAGAAGAAAGTTTTCTTTTGTTTATAACTAAAAATAAGATATTTAAGTTTAAATTGCTGATGGTCCATTTCCTTATCAAACACCATTTGATTTATTTTGTTGATAGCTGGTTTATTACATTGGTTTATTACACCCATATCCAAAATTAAGGTTATCCGTGTCAGAAGCTCTATTCTGTCCGTTTATTTTGTAAGTTTGCATTTACAATATGGATAACTGGATTAAATAACAGCTAATTTAAATGTTATTAAATAAAATAACATTGCACTATATTAAAGAGTATAAGTGTAATGTTCTGATGATAAATCGTAGTAAGAATCGCTTAAAAGTTAATATGGATTCTATTTTGACTACGATGGCGTTGATAGTGATTGAATGATTCTATTACAATCTATTACACGTATCTTATTAAAAATCATATAAAGTTCACTTTAGTGCATCTAACATTTCATTTTCGGCGAAGCGTTGAATGCCCATAACGATGTTTGCTTGTAGCTCTCCGATTTCGTGGTAGTTCACTTCTTTGATCTATCCCTTTTCAACAAATAGTATTTATAATAATAGTATTTATAATAATATTTGCGTACGAAAAGTAACTTTGTTGTACGTGATTCGTACTCCGCGTACAGAAGAAAAATCGCGTACAAATCGCGTAAAAAAACCACCCCTAAATAAAGCATTTATCTTGATACAAAACATAAATGAACATAATGTAATGAAATTAATCAAAAAAAATATTGTCAATCATAAAAGAAGACATCACACCGTCTATATGGTCACCATTTTTCTCTGATTGATCACATTTTCTTTCCTTTCTAAACCAAATGATCACTAAGAAACCAACAACAATCCTCTCTAACAAAAAGTCTCGCACGGCGTTATCACACGTCAAACCTCCTCAAAGACTCTCCGTTAGCTTTTTCGGGCTAATGGAGTTTGTTTTGGAGATCTTTTTGTTGATAACAGCTTTTGGTTGAGTAGGGGAGTTGCGTGTTATTGTGTTTGCGTTGTTTCTTATTTGGTCAAGGTTTAAACCTGGGAATAGTGTTATAAATTGGTTGTCTTGTTTGCGATTTTCTGAGGTCGCTTTTCTTTAGAAGGCAATTTGTACGTTATGTTGTTGGGCGAGGATTTTTGTTACTGTTGTTTTGTTGGGCATTCTTAATTCCATTTGAATCTCCTCCTGTATGGCAGGCGCGAGTGAAAGTAGGATTTCGTTCTAATTTATCTGGATGGATGAATTGAGTTAATCGCTTGTTTCATTTAAATGCTGGTCTGAGACCGTTTCGGATTGTATCTTAATCAATCTATTAACAATTATAAATGGATCACACAATCACACATTTTAATTCAATTTAGTATATTACAATTAAGATATACAACATTAATGTTATATAAATATTAATAACACAGTAATAACACGATAAAGTATAAAACAATACTATCATTTCTGAATTGATATAATTTGATGACATCTCAAATAATTAACAAATAATTAACACTGAAAATTTAGAATCCTTTATGTACAGGAGTAAAGAACGCGTTAAAATGAATATATCATTTTTAAATGTTTCTTGTGATTGAAGAAATTGATTATTGAGTGAATGTTTTTGGGGTTGGGTTTGGGTGTCCTGCCAGACGCCTTCGGCTAGCCCTACCGGGCCTGGCGACCCTCGACGTCCAGGGGCTCGCCGCCCTCCAAAGATCGATACCCCAGAGGGGGCCCTCGATCTTTTCCTCCCTGCTCGGAGACTAAAGTAAAATAGAGGTGGTAACAAAAGAGTGAGCCGATATATATTAAGATATATGTATTGAATATATTCTAATCTTTGTAGACTAACGATCAAATTTATGATTTCTCTAATCTCACTTTACCTTTCTAACCAAGAATAGAATACATTCCTCAATAACCAAATATCTTGCACAGAGATATCAGAATCTTCAGAAATGGAGTATGTTTCGGAGATATTTTTGTTGATAACAACTTTTGGTTTTTTGGAAGCACTTTGGACGTGGCTAGGTTTACTGTCTGAAAGATATAAATTGATACAAAATTTTAATATTTTTTTAAACAAGCTAACTTGTTTAATTTGTTAAAATTAAAGGTAACTAATAACATGACTCGATATTTTAACAATTCTGTTAACATTAATTTGATGTGTGTTATCTTAGAGAAGTTGAAAATACTATAATATAAAGAAATTAACTAAGTGTGGATTGTTATGATTAATTCGTGCTTTGATACGGCTACATGATTTGGATACACAGATGAAAAGTGAGATAATGATATTTTCGTTATATATAGGTATTCATGATCATAATATATGCTATATTGTAATCACAAATGAAAATATTGCGCCCGAACCCGTCAGGTCCGTTCCTCCACCTCATATGAATTGAGAGTTCAGAAATGAGATAGAGACATGCAAATTTGTATGGTCGTTAGTCTAATTGATTAAAAACAATGCTGGGGTACCGCAACGGACCATTGCACTGGCATACCAGTATCGGCTCTTAAATGTGGGTTAAATGGCAGGAACTTCTGTAGTTGAAAGTGCAAAATGGCTACAGAATCACTAAATCTAGGAACGAATTTTATGATTTATGAGAAGCAATTTATTAAAATTATAATAGACCATCTGCATATCGTCAAAAACATGCGCATGTTTATAAACATGCGCATGTTTTTACTGATCATAGATCTCAAAAACATGTGCATGTATGTGAAGATCTGCGTTCTTTTTGGGATGTGCATACCACTAAAAATGCATACTAAATGTAATTTTTCCCACTCCTATCCTAAATCTGGGCAGAAATAACGTATCAAATAAGAAATAACATATGTATACAAAATAAATTCAGTAATTTTCATTTATCATGAATGAATCGCCTGTTTTGCTAATAAAAGCTTTCTTTATACGATACGCTTTTAAAATAGCAAATTTTGCATTTTAGTGGTAGACTCAATGTAGTAATGGACTCGATGTTCAACATAGATCGAATGATAGGTATTATGCACATATTTTATATAGAATTTGTTTTTAGAATACTATTGTTTTACAATTCTCTTTTGGGATTTTAGAACTCAGTAAACATAGATTTTAATTCAAACTTAAACTTAATATATGATTTTGCACTTATCTTGCATATTTTTGATAAGTTTTATACTCAAGTTTCGATCACAGTAACAACTCTTAAAACACGAGATTCATGTATGGAGTGAAGATATTCTGCAGTTAATGTTTAATTTTCGATAAATATTCTATTTGTAAAACAGTTAACAACGAACTCAACACTAGATCTATAATTAGATTTTGCGCACGAATTAATCATTATTGTTATTATTATGTAAAATAATTTATCTTAGCTTAGTTTAAATATTAAAAAGAAGAATTATTCACTTTAATAATCAAAGTTGAAACCGATTCTGAAATATAGCTTTTTATAATTTGTAAATTCTAGTAGATCTTGACAGTTCCACTAATTTTCTCACAATTTATATATTATAACCTCAATTAATCTATAAACAGTAAATATTATCGAAACTCTTTCATTTAATAACGATTTGCCTCAATTTGATTATTATGACTCAAAAGAGTGGTGTGAATATAATATTATAAATATTTAATATAATATCTTAAATAATATCATAGTTATCACAGGACCCTATCCAACGTGTCTATGGGAAGAACGCAGATCTCAAATGGATGCAGATGTATGGTGGATTCAGATCCTTTAAAAGATCTGAGTCTTTTTTTAATCTGAGTTAAAATAAAGTGCATATAGACACGAACATGCACATCTATTTCAAATCTGCAGATGGTCTAATGATACTTATTGCATTTTTCTGTTATAATCAGGTAATATAAGAGTTCTGAATCAAAAATAATATATTAACAAAATCTTTTAATAATACATCTTAAACTATTACAATTTACTAAATCACAAAATAATAACATCTCGTTCGCTAACAAAATAGCAGTTTTAGAACCCCACTTCATTAACATGATAATTCTGCTAGGAATGTATTTACAACATCAGCAAATTGACGAGTAGAGCCAGGAGCCTGCGTATAAATATAACAAATTGCAGGCCAGCTCCTAAAATAAAATATAGAAGCTGGAGTCGAACGCCTGTTACACTTTGAACTGCCTCGAAGACCAGTACTGCGTCTACGTCGGTGACGTTCCGTTTTGCACCCTTGAAGATGATCTCTACAAGACCGAAGCCGAGTGCGCGAGCAACTGCAAGAATCCGTGTTTTGCCACTGATTACGATTTGTTCATGTGCCTCGTCCAAGAACAGAATAACCCAGACTGCTCCGGCTGCTTCACCAACGAGTGCACCGTCAACCAGAACGAAGTTATCTGTTCTGACTACTTCACGAACGAACAGATCTGCGAAGAAAAGTGCGGAGAATGCGAGCAGATTTCAGATATCACGACGATTAATCTGTTTCAGTGCAACTCTGACTGCATGCAGTGTCCAAGCATGTTTTGTTACCTGGAAAAGGGACAGGTCGCGTGCGATCCAGATTTTTACTATATTGAATGGTGCCAGTACTAATGTAATGGAACATGCTATCATGGTGAAAAAGAATTTGGAGGGTATCAACCAATTTATTGTAAGGAAGGTGTTATTGAAGACATCCCAGAACCAGTAAGCATGAAGAGCCTGTGGTGGGTGTGGTTCGTCGTGATCGCTTTCCTGGGCACCGTGGGTGGAGTAATTCTCTGCTGTACTTGCGGAAAGAAGAAGAAAGTGGCCGAGCCGGAGTTCCCCATTCCGAGACGGAGAGTTCCAGCGCAAACGAGTGTTTTGGTCCCGGCTGGAGTTTAGACAACGAGTGTTCCAGTATTTCCAGCCACTATCGACGCAGTTCAGACAACAGTTTTGTGAATAAGATTTAGAAAACTAACCTTTCGAATTCTGGTATGTGAAAATATTATTAATATTTATAAAGTTAATAAAGTCCTCAAGAAAAAGAACCCGAGGTTAAACTCGAAGCAACGATTATTATTTATCCCATTGTTAATAATTAAAATTCAACAACTTCTAATGATGATAATTGATATTTTGATAAATATGAGAAATCATCTCATTCTACTCTAACTAGCTGGTATTTCTCACTGTTTCCGAAGACGAACGTCTCGCCTCCGATCTGGAAGCTTCCAAGTACTTCGTCTCCCCTGACGCACATGAAATCTACGCCTTGTTTAAGGTGCTGGCTAGAAACTACTTTTACTTCACTCTTGTTTTCAAAACCGAGCGAATACTAATAATCAAAGACGAAGTTGGACTCGCACAAGATGTCCGAGTTCCCGGTGCAGACGGCGCCCTCGAGCTGGCCTGCGAACATCCCCAGGTTCTTGATCAACGCCGGCGCGATCCTGTTTCTGGCGGCGCGCGTTTGAGAGATCGCGAAGCTGTACACCTCCGAGGTGAAGATCAGCCCGATCGTATCTGTATTCTAGTCATCTTACCGATTTGGTATTTCTTGAGCAAGACTCAAATTTTGATTTTGCTTTAGAAGTTCGACCTATTCGGAAACGTGTTTGTCCAGCTGCATCTGGCCGTATCCATCTAATATGTAACTAGAGCAGTTGACTTCTTACGAACACTAGCACTGGGACATCGGAGGGTTTTCACTCTCGAACAGCTGCTGAACGAGAGTTTGCGATGGAGAGGCAGAGTCGCAGTTGACCACGAGCCGGTAGAGGCCGCCCGAGTCCAGAAACGCGGACTGCGAGTTGGGCCCGGTGCACTTGCACTGCCTCGACGCCTCCAGGACGGAAATCGCTCGTTGCGCTGCCAGCCAGAGGATCTGCTTCACGGCGGCTGGATTGTGCTTGATTAGGAATCCGTGTACCGCGTAGAAGGCGGTGTAGGCCTCCATTAATACATCTGGATTTATGTCGGTCCTGGCTCCAGAATGGATCAAAAGCGTTCTTGGAGTGAAAAATGAAGAAACTCAAAGCGGGTCACTGAGCCTGTAGGGCATGCACTCCTCGGGCGTGTCGCCGATCAGGCGCATCACTCGTTCGCTCGCGTCGAAGACCACTTGGTAGGTGCGGATGTCCACCATCAGCGTGTAGTTGTACTGGAAGGCGGCGTCCTCGGAGGTGTCGTTCATGTGCTCCAGGACCGCGGCCAGGAGCGAGTCCGCGTCTATGCCGTCGCGCAGCTCGATCGAGTACGGGAAGTAGTCGAAGCGGATCTTTCCAGTTATCGCGGAGATGTTGTCCATCACCACCGGCTTCGCGATCAGCTGGATCTCCACCTGAGTTTCGTTCACCTCTACCAAGATGCTCACGAGCGCAGCCGTGTTTGTGAATCTCAGCGTCGGGTGTTTGACGCACTTGAAGTCCTTTCCAGAGAACGCGTTTTCGTACTTGTGGAACATGAAGAAGATGTTGTTGAAGGCCTCGTCTTTGACAGCCATTTGGATGTCCGCGTTGAATTTGTTGAGGGTGATTCCTCCGACTCCGTTTGTGATGTATTCGTCGGTCAGGTTTTCTTTGAGGTAGGTTTGTCCGCTGAAGAGCAAAGTAGCGAATCTGCTTCCGATTTGCACTCTGTCGGTGTATCTTTCGTCTTTGATGAATTTTTTGTTTGCGTAATTCATTTCTCTGCGTCCGTCTTCGAACACGTCGTTGGCGAGTTTTACGAATCCGGCTGACATGGTGCTGGAGATGAACCCGGCTATTTGCACTTGAACTGCTTCCATGATGATATCGATTAGGCTTTAGAATATCCACGACTATCCGCCCTGTAATTGTATTTTGAGTGACTAATATTCCAGATTCGATTTGATCACGTTCACTTTCATGTGTCCCGGGCATTTCACTCCATCCACTTCGGAAATGGCGGATCCGCTCATTGTCCCGTTTCTGAGCACCACCGTTCCACTCCCGCTGTCCGTTGTGTAGGGATAAGATGATTATTGGAATTTCCACTAGAATTTGAGGTCAACGTTGCAGTTCGGGAGGTACAGCTGAACTATGTTCTGCTCGTTCAGCTTCACGTCCAGCTCGGGCACCTGAAGATTGTAGATCTTTATGTCAGTGAGAGAGAAATCAATCTGAGTCACACCGATGTTTATCGGAACGGTGATATTCGGGATTTAAATGTCAAACACCTGTGAAAGGGACCCACGAATACCACAAAGGAGGTATTGAGCCGTACCCTTCTCAGTCGCCGTTGAAGACTATAAACTGTCGTTGTGCTGCAGCATACGCGGATAATTCTGCTCACAATCGTCAAAAACCTAAAGTGAAAGCAGTACAATCATTTAAAGTGAAAATATATAATTTTAAGAGAATAAATGAAGAATATTGACGATTGGGTTAATTTGTTAGTCGGATATTCAAACTAAAATTTCTAACAATTAATAAATTATATACATTATTTGCATGAATATGTCATAACCGCTCTAGAGATAAAAACAAAAAATCTAGCACTAAATCGAATTCTTCAGACATTATAGAACTTGGTTTAAGTAACCTTGAGTACAACGACAATATTAAATAAATTATTGATGTGTTTAATTAATTGTTAATCATAACAAGCAATTATATTACTGTGGTGTTATTTATTTAAATATTGTAGAATTGAGCTAGTTAGTTGGTCTTAGTTGATACAAGTAAGATTAAAAGACTGAAAACACCTAATTTGAAAAGATGAATAAAATTTTATAGATAATTATCACTCATTTTACTTTTAAACCATAGTATTTTCCTTCCTGATTCTGAATTATATTTTAAATTTCGTTCAATTTTCGCTCATATTGATAATCTATTTAATTTTTAAGTTATTCATTCATCCCTTCCACTATTTATATTTCTTTTTACTTTTTATTAATTCTTTCAATCAATAATAAGCGCTTATAAGATATTTCTTTCATTCTTTAATCATAACTTTCATTTTTCTTTTATAACCCAATAAGAGACAAATTTACAGAATATATTTTCGTATTTTCTACACTTAATAATGATGCCATCTTAATTTATTCGTTACTTTCATTATTAACTGATTGAAGTAAACTTTCTTCTATTTTTTATAGTTCGTTGTTTTGTTACATTTTGTAAGAATTGTACTTAGAACTTAATTAACTATAAATGTGTTATTGATTATTATAATCTCTTATAAGTTTTTAGTTTATTTACTGTTATTGAATAACTAATGATTATTAATTATTTAATATTTACATTTGCGCTTATTTTTAATCCAATAGTGATTGTTATTTATGAGTTTTATGTTTATCAAAATATTTTAACTTATTTTAACACTTTTCATAATAAATATTATCAATACGAAGGTGAGACTATAAATCAGTTTGTAGGTCTTTTAATTCTTTTTCCAAATATGAAAAACTCGTATTTATACATGATTTTTCGTTATTCATTTTCTATTATTCAAGAATGTATTTAATATAGTCACCTTAAAAGTCAACACATTTCAAGTTTTAAATAAGATTAATATAGCTCATTGCAACTTATGACTTTTAATCATAAATTTGCTGTTAATCATTGAATTACAACTGTATATTCTATACATTATTTTGTATATTAGATAAATTCCATTAAAGTGTTTGTAATAATGATTAATTTTTTCTTATAAATAATTTATGTTTACTTATATATTGATTTTAATAAGTATTAATAAATTTTCCATCTAGTTTCATAATATTATTGAATACTTCAACTGTTATGTGTTAAATATTGTTTATAATTCTATTCATTTAATTAGAATCAAATTAAAATCCATTTTGTAGATATTAATAAATTTATTACTACGATTTATCTTTTAGAGTTTGTAATTCAGAATTCATTGATGTGGAAGATATATAAATAGAAAATGTTAACAATATTTTTTATTACTTCTATTATTTTCCACTTTAATTCATTATAATCCAGCAAATATTATTACAAATATTAAATTAAGCTTCTGAGGATTTTTAGGTTTAAAATTTTATGAACGAAATACATAGGTTATTTCAAGAGACAATTATTTATGTTGCACAGTTTGGTGAATTTTAAATGTTTCATTATTTATGAGTAAAGATGGAATGATAAAGGTTACTGATAACGTACCACATTTGAACCATCTGATGGCACTATATTTGTATGATAGGATTGGAAGACATTGTAAATTGTTGTATTAAACAATTAAAACAAAAAAATAAAACAAAGTTTAATTTATTAATTTCTAATATAGTGAAAAATATAAAGAAAATACAATATAACCACTCCCATGAATGATAGTGCATCAAGATATTTATTTGATTGCAAAAATTTTAACATAGCTGGTTGTGATAGCAGCGGTGTCAACTTGTTTTTATTTTTATGCGAAGTTGGAGAAGGTGAGTTAAAGGTCGATTCACATTGCAATTTTCACGTATTTTAGTGTGTTGATTTTGGATGCGATTTTGACGATATCTTTGTTTTCGATTTAGTACGGAACTAATTAGTTGTTGGTGAACATGGATACTGAGATATTTATGTAGAATTAGTTGATGCCGATGATGGCGTTTGCGATTATTTGCACTTTGCAGATAGGTGCGATAGTTCCTTCAGCTAGCCGTCACTTATTCAGAACCGTGTTGATTACCACAATTATATTGCTTATTTTGGCCGTGTCCTACATTATGTACCTATTGTTCAGCTAGTCAACGTTCAAGTACATGTCTGTGAGCCAGTGCGTTGATTTCAGCTCGAACAACAGCGTGACCTGGATCATGGTCATGTGTGTGTCCTATATATCAGCCTTCAGTTTGTTCGGCTTTTACACGTACATCTTGTACAAAAACCGGGCGCACATTCAGGCTGTGACCTCAACAGCTCTTCTTTTCACTCAAATTAAGTACGAGCTCCTCTACTTTACACTTTAATAGATATTCTTCTTGGTTTATTATTTCATAGCCAGGCACGAGCAGTGCGACCTAGCCACGAACATGATCTCGAACTGCTTCAACGTCTTCTTCGAAATTAACAGAGGAATGCTCTTCATATTCCCGAACTCCTTGAGGTAGTGGAAGAAACTGAGGTAAGAAGAAACAATGTTGATCGAATCTTCCAGTTCAACCGAATGAAAATATAGTTTGGGTTCGTTTATATTTGGGTTAGGATTTACAGAGGGAAAAGTTAAAATATATTTATTCTTAAATATGTTATAAGTTAAATGAAAAAAGTAGAATATATTCATAATTTCATATTCCCGACTCTCTGAGGTAAGATGAAACTGAGATAAAAAGAAATGATGTTCATTGAATCGTCCAATTCAATTTTTGATTAATTTCATTTATGTTCTGTATCTGCTAATTCAAGAAGATAATACTATGTTGATTCATTTGACAAACAACAGTAACAAAAATCCTCGCCCAACAACATAACGTACAAATTGCCTTCTAAAGAAAAGCGACCTCAGAAAATCGCAAACAAGACAACCAATTTATAACACTATTCCCAGGTTTAAACCTTGACCAAATAAGAAACAACGCAAACACAATAACACGCAACTCCCCTACTCAACCAAAGGCTGTTATCAACAAAAAGATCTCCAAAACAAACTCCATTAGCCCGAAAAAGCTAACGGAGAGTCTTTGAGGAGGTTTGACGTGTGATAACGCCGTGCGAGACTTTTTGTTAGAGAGGATTGTTGTTGGTTTCTTAGTGATCATTTGGTTTAGAAAGGAAAGAAAATGTGATCAATCAGAGAAAAATGGTGACCATATAGACGTAATTTACGGTGTGATGTTTTCATTTTCTTTACGGTGTGATGACTTCTTTAGTGAGCTTCATGTAGATACCGCGAAATAACGAAAATATTTATACTAGTTCAACAGTTTGTTATCACAAATACAAATAATGTATAGTGCAGCCCTGAAAAGGTGTGAAAAGTCATGTGAGGGATTGAAATTTAGTGCGTTTTCTGCCCAAAATGTATATTTAATGTGAGGTTCCCTTACAAATACATCCATCTATTTATAGATTTCACGTTTAATAAAAATAAATGAATTTTAATATATGGTATTATTAAATATGTAATAAAAAATATATTAGTGTAAAAGATATATAATTAAAATGACATACAACTTAGAGATATACATAAAGTATTTTCAGATATAAATATTTGTATGTTTTCACTTCAATGAAAGCATTAAAATAGTATTTAAAGCAGAGGTAATTATCATTCATGGATATTTTGCGTTAATAAAATGATATTTCGCACTAGCATATTAACTTTATTCCTTCAAAAATTGAAAATGTCGCGGAACTGGTTAAGTTTTGCAGCATCGCTTGTGGTTTCGTTTAAGCCAGATTTCATGGGTTTTAGAAACATGGTCCATCACATGCGCGACTAGTGTATACTTTTATGCAAGATAAGCTGTAGTACGATGCGAATTATCTGTCTTATTCTGACAAATAAAGTATTTTGATGTATTTGCAGCATATCAAGCACTATTACAGCGTTGACGAGGTGGTTTCTATTCACACGGAGAGGTCTAAGACCGAGCTTTATTTGCCTATTTTCATGGTATTGAAGAAGAATGATCAGTATGTGGTGGTAATTAAGGGCACTGGTTCTCCTGGCGATGTGAAGACCGATTTTGATTTTAGTCCAGTTAAGGTCGACAATTTCTTCTTCCACCGCGGTTTTTACAAGCAGGCTTTGAATGTGATCGCTGCTTTGCACAAGATAATCGGTCCTTCGGTCCAGAATATTATTTTCACCGGTCATTCGATGGGTGCGGCTGTTTCTGCCATTTGCGTTCACTTATACCAGAATAACGCGCGTGCGATTTGTTACTCGACCCCGGCTTCAGCTTCCTACAATTTCTGCCATATGTATAAGCACAGCATCCGTTCGGTGATTATGGACGGCGATTTGATCCCTCAGCTGTCAATTCACGGCCTGAATTCGATGCTGGACCGCGTGAAGAAGCAAAAGAGCTCCTTTTACTCGTTCAAAACGAACTATTTGAAAGAATCCTCGACCGAAATCTCAAAAAGAACCGTTAAAAATGACTCTTTATTTATTCCGGGCGAGATTATATTCTGCAGAAAGGGAACTGTTTAGAATCTGGACCAGCACGAACTGGGAGAAATCAGTTTGAACGTGGTCATGGGCATTCAGCACGTGGCAGAGAGAGAAATTATCGAGTGCCTCGAGGCTAATAAGTGAGACTCAATTTGTTGTCATATGAATAAATTGTTACTGTTCAGGCGCTTTCAGACCAAAAGCTCCAATGAATACTTATTAAATTACAACAATCGTTCTTGGCGTTTTGACCGGAACATTCGCCATAGCGACCGTTTTGTTCGCAGCTCTGTTCTTCCTGAGAAAGAAGCGGGTTGCTTACGAACAGGTCGAGTGATCCAATTTTCAAATTGATAAAGATTTAATATAATATAAAGAAAAGACATAATACATTAAGGAACTGTTTTTCTTTTACATTTTTAAACTATCATATTCCATATTTATACCTCATTATAAATTATAATGAAGTAAATATAATTAGAATTTTAATTTAGAATTTTAATTCGTAACTATAAATCATTCGTCTAAATCATCAACCGTAAGCATTGGGATAGAGTCTCCTGCTGAAGAGTCTAACGTGTCTCTGCCTGGTGTTGCGTCGATTTATCTTGCGCAGAGTGTTACCAAAAGTTATCTCTTAGCGTTGATCATTTTTAGTTGTAGTTTGTGCTTGTTTTTCAGTTATTTCAGCATGGCGATGTCAATTTTGCATTTTTGTACTTTGACCATAATTTTATTGTATTTACAGTGCACTGGTTTTACAACAACAGATTAGTTCCTTTCGAGTTCTTGCTTTAACTATTTCAATGAATTTAAACGAAAAAGAATTACAACACTTATCAAAGAAGCTATTTACACTGGCGTTGAATGATGTGAATATCAAGTTAAGATAAAGTAGTAATCAAAGAAAACTAAAAATCTTCAAAATAGTATTTTAGACCAAGAAAGAGAATTACATGTTAAATCTAACAAACATGTATAAATATATTTCAAAATTGGATATATTCAACAGCAGTTTATTGATTAATATTACGATTAATGTGTTTAGAATGAAATAGAATATGTATATCAATTCGTTCCTAGATTTAGTGATTCTGTAGCCATTTTCATTTTCTTTTACAGAAGTTTTAGGCATTTAACCCACGTGTAGTACTAGTATAGCATAGCGTCAAGCAGGGGACCATACAAAAAGTTGAGCGTTTTAAAACTCGTTATTTTAGAAATTAAGAGGCATTTTTTGTATCTATACTTTTGACATTATTGCTTATAATCACATATTATTACATATGTGAACATAAATGTTTGGAATTAATAATTATAAAAATGATCCAAAATAATTATTGCGTATTATCATGTAAGTAACATTGTATGTCTATTAGAACCACTTCAAATGTAATAAATGTTTAACACAATAATAATGTGAAGATTAATTTTTGTTGACTAATGATGCTGTTTTGTTATACTAGTGTATCAATATACAATATAATTCTGATGTTTATCAAATTACAATCACTTATTATAAAATATTTATATTTAAGTTAAAGAGCGTAAATCATAACAATTTATGTAATTATATAATGTGTTTATAGTGTTTAGCTATATCAGATCATTTGTATTAATAATATTTGTAGGAATATTGTTTGTTTGCAGATACTATTGGAGTGAAAATATAATTTATATATGTTACTAATACTCACTTATAGAAAGAATCCACAATAAATGTAGTCAAATAGTGTAAATATTATAAAATTTGACCAATGATTATTTATAGCTATTTGTCTATATTTAATAGTAAGTATTTACTATATGCAGTAATATCCACACCACATTGTTACAACGTAAAAGTGATATATTTATATTTTTTCTTATTAATGGATATACATAAATTGATTTAATAAATATAGTTATATAGTTGTTTTAAAAGAATAAATACCCCAAAGAGCTAGGTGCACACAGGCGTTTCTTAAGTAGTTATTCAACTATCAATTATTTCAAACTTGTGGTATTGCATTCGTGGGCTATAGATAGTTTTTAATCAATTAGACTAACGACTATACAAATTTGCGTATCTCTATCTCATTTCTGAGTTAAACTGGAACGCTCAATTCATATGAGGTGGAGGAACGAACCTGACGGGTTCGGGCGCAATTTTTTCATTTGTGATTACAATATAGCATATATTATGATCATGAATACCTATATATAACGAAAATATCATTATCTCACTTTTCATCTGTGTATCCAAATCATGTAGCCGTATCAAAGCACGAATTTGTATATCTATTATATAAATAAACCAAAACATTGAATGGTTGGGACAAAAATTCAAATATAACTATATTATTGTTATTTAGCTTGCGTATTATATTTCCACTTCTTAATTATCTAAAATAAACCATAATTGGATTTGATGGGACATGTTATTAGTGGGACAAAATCTATTGTTATAGATATGAAATTTATATTATTTTTATATTTTTATAATACTTGAACCACCCACTTCAAATGTTTGTTCTTATATATTCTCTTTTGGATACCCCAGCT